>JANHGL010000615.1:0-19745 GCA_024611195.1 Ceyx melanurus
AAGGAAGGAAGGAAGGAAGGAAGGAAGGAAGGAAGGAAGGAAGGAAGGAAGGGAGGGAGGGAGGGAGGGAGGGAGGGAGATTTGCATGAAAGTTGCCTGTTTTTTGATAGTTATCCTCTCTAGAGTGCTGCTTATCTACTGCTGCTCCGTGATGCATTGACAATCTGTGATTGAGGAGGAGCAGTGAGCAAACTACATCTAGATTTTTGCTGGCAGTAGTGATGGGAGTGCAGGATGCAGAGAGATAAAGTTTGTTGTAGTGCAGTTCATGATGCACAGCCCTGCAGTATGGCACTGGCTGGTAAAGGTGCAGAGGCTCTGCTCAGGGCCCAGAGAGAAAGGAAAGCTTTGACTTTCTGCACCATTTGAAAGTAGCTTCTGCTTAGTGGTGTCAGAAGCAATGACAACTTTGTTCTCCCTTTCCAATTTGAGGCAAGCTGGTGTTGAGCTGTTATAAGCAGCATGAAAGTATTTCTGGGCAAGGAAGGTTTAAGAGGAAGTGTGGAAGTGTAGCTGAAGCATAAAACTACTACTGACATACTGCATATGTTCCTTTCCTGAATCTGTAGTCAGACACTTTTGCAGAGTTAGGATTAAGGTCGAAAACTAAACTTTTTTTTTTTAGTACATCCATCCTGTCAAGAAGTCAGTGCAACACTAAGCAAGTGCATATATGCTTTCTGGTTCCAGAGTGAGGTGTTGGCCCCCAGTTTAAATTTAGCTTTCTGCCTAATTGTATTGCCCACTTCTTGAAGTGAAGACAACAGTTTCACAGCCTATATGAAAACATACTTTACCTTCAATCTAACCATTAATTTTAAATCTCAATTATGAGAAGAAAGTTTATTAACTCTGCTCCTAGCACCACCAGATTTTATTTTTTTTTTTTTTTTTAATAATATAAATTACATGAGTGAATACAGTTAAAAAGAGATGTTCATACTGGCCTCTACAGAAGTTTCTATATGACTTGGAACATATTGCCAGGAAATTATGATTTGGATAATTCACTTTGACTATGCTAAAATCAGCTCAAAAGGCCTTTGAAACAAATTAAAGATTTTGAGGACTGAAAAAAAAATCTCAGGTGCCCACCTGGCAAAGTTCTAGTGAGGGATATTTCATCAGAAATGAACTGAGTCTGAGTTCTGTTTGGAAGAGTCAGTTTCCTGTTCTGCAAGGTTACATGTTTCCATTGAATTAATAGGAGTCTGTTATACCCATGGAAAGTATATAGAGACTGTATGTTGTTCACTCATCTGAGGAATGAAAGGCTCTTGTAAAGTCTTTATAACCTAATTCCAATAGCATGTTCACCCTGAAGTTACTGCCTTGATAAGACTAACAGAATTTTGAGTATACCTTCCAATATCTTTCAGAAGATGAACTGCTGCTTTTTTTTTTTCTTTTTTCCTTTTTTCCTCTTTTCTTTTTCTGCTGACTTTACCTATATAAATATGATTTTGGGGGGATTCCCTTAAAAAAGTCTGAAATTATTTTCTATACAGAATACAAGACTCTTAGTATCTGATAAGAAAGAGGTTTCCTCTGGAGTGACCTCAGCTAAAAATATTTGAGGAACTGAACACAAAGGTATAAAGTTGTTTTCTTGACTGAACTTACTGGTTGGTTGACCCACTGCCATTACCTACACACCAAGGTTCTTCCAGAGCACGTCTTGCTATAGTACTCCCACAGACCACAGCACTCTTCGAGATAGAAAACTGATCTTCACTCTTGCCCTTTGCTCCATTTCCTGTTGCCCACAGGTACCCATTAACTCATGCAAGGAAGGAGGCTGATTTTAGGAAGCCTCTTTATTTTCCGCCTCTCATAATTGCTCACTACCTGTGTCACTCAGAGCATAGACAATGTCTTGTTCATCCTAATGCCATGAAATGCTTAACAACCCCAAAATCTAAAGCAGTAACTCAGAGCTCTGAAACCAGCTTTCAGCGTTAGTGTAAGGAGTCTCCTCCTGTAAATCGTACAGCAGCCAGAAAATATATTTTATCTGGATGCTATTTAAAAATACACACAGAAAACAACTCCCAGTCCTTTACCAGAAATCTTTCCAAATGTCCATTCTTCATGAAGACACGTTAGGTTAAAAGTTCAACAGTTTCACCAGGCTGCTGGCTTGGAGTACAAACCTACTTGCGTAATATTGAGATTTCAGGGCATTGAACCCAGAGTATCCCTTGTCAGAATGTTGAAGAAAAATAAAAATGCTGGGATAAAATGCTGTGTATGACCTTTTCTTAGCTTCATTTTCTAGAGTAAGTTCACTTTTGGTGCCAAATTGACAACTCTGGAATCCAAGTAGCTTAAAAAATAGGCATCTGAAATCAATGACACTTTGACCCTGTTTGTTCCTTGACCTATGGAAACCATCTCTAAGATTGAGAGAGCATCAAAATCCCAAGACTTGTGCCCTTTCTGATGCATCTCTTGGCTGTTTCTTCTATTTAGTGAATCACTAAAGAAGCCTTTTAAATATCATCCCTAACAGTGGCTTTTCAATATATGGAACTGAACTGAAAACCACTGTCTTTATTGTTTCTAGGGTTGTAGTGATGTTCAGAAATATACTGTACTTTCGGTGGGACACTAAATAGGTAGTGGCAGATCTACAGCCTGGAACCTGGATTTCTCTGGTCACATTTACAAACATTAGTTTTGAATATATTTGGTGCCATCCACAAACAACATGTAAAAGTCCAAATGTTGTCTCTGTTGGGTTTTGAGACAACTTCGGGAAAATTTTCCCAGTGCAGGTAATTGATTTGCCTGTCAATAGCGAAGACAGCCCTTGTACACCTATATTTGTGTCTAGTTTTCAGTGGTCATAACCAAGGTATATTGGTCAAGTTGAGCTATAATATACTGTAGTGGCCCTGAATGCAGTGTTAGAATGGAAATCAAGTTTTGTATGTTATGTGAAGTTGGACAACAAATGAAATGTTCTTCTACTAATTGTTTGAATAAGGGAACAGCATTTCACATGGAAATGAGCTGGAGTTTGGAAAGATATAATTGAACCTTTACCATTTGTTTGTTTTCCTTGGAGCACACTGGCAGTTCTTACAGATTATTTCTCTCTTACCAGCAGCAGTCTAATGCCCTCAGCTGCTTGTTTTGTCTGGAAAATTCAGGCACCCAGGATAATGATGACAACAACGGCAACATTTTGACTCCCAAATCCCCATGCTAAATAGTTACATCATGTCTAGAAATAATTGGGCAATGACAGAATGGAAAAAATACAATGACTCAAACAAGACAGGGATGCTCTTAGTAATGGGATTTTGTGTGTTCATTCTGAACATGGCATTTCTTGTGCTACTGGGAAATTGGATTGACATCCCTTGTAACCAAACCCTACTGTTCCCAACAGAAATATTGCAGAGATTTCAAGTCTCTAGATGAAGATTTAGTACTGTCCTACCAGTATTCCTGGTCTTTTGACATAGAGTTTGAGTGAGAAAGCTTATTCTCCAAATCACTCTGTCCTTGGCTTCTTTCTTGAGAACAAAGACTTGGTTCTGGGGTGTTGATATCCTATCCTTGGAGCTGGTTTTATGGATCGAACCAACAGACATTATTTATTAGGACCAATTTAAAAGTAATGACATAAAAGGCCTTTCGTACCATAAGATCTGTAAAAGGCACAGGACTTCATCTTCCTGCAGAGGAAAACATTCTTCTGCATTGGAACTGAAGGAGCAGTGTGCTGGTTCTGTTTGTTAATGTCCATGTTTGCTTGATTGATGTCATTATGATCTGTTTCATCTTCAGTCTACAAGTTCTTATATTGAATAAAGATTCATGGTATCATCTCCTGTGAAACTGCATCACAGTGTTGTACCCACCACCTACAGACAGAGAAGAAAGTCTAACCTGGGCTCTGCTGCTTGGACTCGTAGGTTGCGGAAAAGACATTTCAGACCTGCTGTGTTGGGTAGCACAGGCATAAACTGGACTGTAGTCTTGTGCCAAAAATTCATGGCCCTGACAATACAGTATATTATTGGAAAGTCCTAAAAATAATATTTGCAGTACCCGAATTCTCTCAGGAGTAAAATTTAGTGGTTATAAAGAGTGTCTGAAAAGACTTACTTCTGGATGATCTTATCCTCAGTTATGATTGAGTCCTGGGGTGGAATCTGTGGGGTTTGTAGGATTCCTTCCCCATGTTTGCTTTTATACAGCATATGTTCCACAGACTCTTTGTCAAGGTTTAGAGTCAGGATAATCCCCTAGGCCTATAACAGATGCTCTCTGTTAACCTCTCTCCCTTCCCAAAGGGAAGAGAATGGAAACAAGAGAGAGATATTTATGGATTAGAAAAGAAAGCTAGGATATCTTTAATTAAAATAATAATGATGAAATGAAATATATACACATATTTACAAGACCAGAATTGAACCCAACCACCCTAATGGCATTTACTTCACCATCACCTCTGATAATGTGGAACAGGTGCTGAGGAAGTCCCAAACTGGACTCAGCAGCAGATGAGAACCAGATTCAGGAAGGGGATTAGAGTACTGGATTCAGGAATACATGGATTAAGATTGAAAGTAGAAGAGACAGAGTCCTCCTTGGATGCCAGCTATGGAAGAAGACAGCTTGATCCTCCTGATCCCTCAGTTTTATACTGAATATGATACATATGGGATGGAATACCTTGTTGGTCAATTTAGGGTCACCTGTCCTTTCTTCTCCTCCCTGCATGTGGCCTTTTACTTTTTTGCACCCTGCAATGTGATACACAAGATTAGAAAATATGATACTAACTTCAGAAAGTGCAGTTAGTTAGAGAAGACTTAGCTGAAAAGTAAAATCATTGAACAGAATTAGTTCTGTTCTAATTCAAACCAGAACACTCTTACATTCACAGCGAGTTGAAGAAGTACAATGACATAAAAAAAGCAACCCATCTAGCTAATGCTGTACTAGGGGAAATAATTGCATAAATCCCATTATTTCATAAAGCATAAACTTATCCACACTGGATTTGTGGACACTGCTAAATGCTGCCTCTGCAGCAGCACTATTATGGGGGATGGACAGTCATGTCTTGGCCAAATTCCAGCTGGGTGTTTACTTTTTGCCGATCTACTGTTTTTAGTACTATTTCTATAGTACTATATATCTACTTGGCACTTGTACAATAGCTGATTTAAGCAGGTAACTAATGCCCTACACTGGATAACCTACTATCTCAGTGTCACAGCCAGGAAAATAGAGAATAATATAACAAAAATAAAGCATACATGAAGTGTGATGCAGTCTTTACAGCTCACATCATGCAGTAAATGTCTTTTCAAAAGTTTTTTTCTCTCTTCAATTTCTGCTTAAACAAAAACAAACGAGGGATTTTGCAGGTTAAGGAGTAGGAAGTAACTACTAGAAACCATTCTAAATCTAAGAATAGTCATGAAAAAAAGTCAGGATATTTCAGTGGAACAGTTAAAGAAGTAGAGAATAAAAACAAAGCTGATACAAAAAAAGAATGATAGAGAGAACTGGAAAGTGTTTTTCTTCCCTACCTGAAGGTGAAGGGTTATTTATTTATTTATGATAGAAAGGAATGAGGTAATATTTAGTGAGATATATGAATAGAGCAAATATGCTTCATGGTGAGGAGTACATGAAAACTCATCTTGGTAACAACGTAGACTTTCTGATTGAGAAGGAAGTGTAGGGTATCTGTAGATGTTACTGAAAGTGCAGTTCTGCCAGCACTAGAAAACTTGGAAGTAATAATGAGGAGACAAGGAAGGAAAGACAGGACTCCAGACTACTGTATTTAAACCAGAAAGGTTGCTTATATTTAGGGGGTGTGCAGCCCTGTTAGATCCACCACCATGGTTTTTTGAATTATTGACAAGCTTGCCTAAGTGTGGAATTCATAAGTAAGTTAGGGAACCTATTACAGAGAGCACCAAGCAGAATGTATTCCTGCCTCCAGAGGTGCTGTTTAGTAGGAGATCCTCTCTCCTTACCCTAATATCTTGTGTGCTTAGACAATGTGGAGCAGAAGGACTAGGGTATTCAGGTATTCTGAATAAACACTTCAGTTGTGACTCGTTTTGTTTGCAATTTAAGCTGTAGTGGTCACATCATCGTTCAGAAACGTTAAAGATGTAAAGATCTACTTGCATCTAAATGAGATGAAAGATTACAATTAAGACCTAGCATTTGGTGTCTAGAACAACAGATTAATATTGCTCCTGTAATTTTTTTTGTGTGTGGAGTCAGTTATAGTAAATTAATACATCTGTGAAAATAAAATACCTTCTTGCAAGTAAAGAATGACTGAATTGTTCAGTCAACTGTAGAAAATTATTAATCTGTACTTGATTAAAAGAGTGAAAAAAAAGTAATGAAATAACAAATGATTACTAGCTGGATTTATGATACTGAGTAACTGCTTTGGTGCTCTCTCTTTCCACTTTGTATTTTGAATCTTGATTTGACTGTTGTTTTAAAATTGTTTTCTATGTATACAATTTGGATAGGTAAGTGGATTTGGAGGAACATGAGGAACCGGATAGTATCTTTTTTTTCTGTTTTCTTTTGTTATTTGGTTTTTGGTAGTTTTTTTTTTCCCCCTTGTCACCTGGGTGAAGAGGTAGAAAGTGTGGCAAATTAACCTTTACGAAGAGAAAGATCTCTGAGCTATTTCTTGTGCTGATAAGCTGGTATCAGGTGAGACATATTGGATTTGTAGGCATTAAAAGACCAGCATTAGTGGTAATTAGTCATCCAACACATTCTTAGCATCCTTAAAGTATTAAAACTAAACAGACTTTTGATAGACATGCTGCAGTACATAGGTTCGTGATGTAGTTACACCTGACAGTCTTCAAATAGCACTTGCCTTTTCTCTTATCTCAGGACAGATTTCCTAGATAAATAAATAAATAAATAAATAAATAAATAAATAATGAAGTGTTAATAATATATAATACTATGTACATAGTATGAGACAAACTTTAGGTCTGTGGAATGCTTTGAAATTCTCAACCATCTCCGTTTTGATGACATGGTGTGTAAAACAGACCAGAGCTGAGTGCCTGGGCTGGCTTGCCAAGTCCTTAAAACACCCTAAAATCTGCATCCTTGTTCTTATGTATTGTGGAAGGGAAAATCCGTGAACTGACTTCAAAACACACAGTACATTTCAAGCTGAGCTCTCTCCTTTGGTGGAACTGTGAAATATGGGCCATGGCTTGTCAGGATTGAGGGGTTGTTGCTGCACAAGGCCCTGGTCATTTTCCATCATTTTCTTTCCTGTAACCTGTTTTGGGTCTGATGCTCTCATGGAGACACCCACAAAACAGACAGTCCAAAACGACAGATTTATTGCAAACAAAATTAAGTTACAGTTTCAGTTATCCATTGGAAATACCTACTACACAATTAATTCATAAACTTTAAGGAATATTATTTCTGGAAAGATCAACCAAAATATGCATACACATACTCATAGAGGGAAAATCTCCCACACAAGGATACCCAAAGGTATCACTCAATCCACCAAGGCTCACCCAGTCCATGAAAGTATCCTTGGGTTGTGTATCATATATCCAAGGGGAGGGTCTGACAGCAAGGCGCACTTGTTCTGGGGAAGAACCAACTCAACTCTGATCTTTGGCAGGGCTACATCTATACCCTAGTTGAGTGTGTACTGTGGTGGTTTTAATTAGTTGGGGGGGGGGTAAGCCCACAACAATGACAGGCTAAGGGCCTGCACCCTGAGGTACCAGTTAATTACCTTGAAGGTCTGTTTAATGGTTGCAATGCTCTAAACTGATCTTTATCAGGTCTCTGGCAAGCCCAGGGTTTTGTCAGCTTTCTGTTGGGGGTCTGCACCTGCCACAGATTCAGGTGTGTTCTTCAACAAGGACTACCCTCCTTCCTGAAAGAAAGGTTTTTAATTTATGGATTTAAAATAGTTTATTATTTTGTTGCTGGTGTGTGCCCTGAAGATCAGGAAACTCCTTAGTATGGTGACAAATCCAAACCAAAGGAGCTGAATTACTACTGCTGATTGCAACAAATGGATTGCTTACCTGCTACCTTTTGCCCATCCCCCATGCTTCAATTCCCTTATATTGCATCTGAAATCTGTACATTGCATGCAACATGCATGGAAAATTTCCATTGTAATTTTAACATGCCATTGAGGCTCATAATTTCACCATCTGTGTACTAGAGAAGCAACGTGGTCCAGAGAAGTGAGCACAGGATCAGTATGGAGGTCTTTAGCTTTACCAAATGTATCTTTTCTGCCATTTTTAAGCATGGTGCTTATTTTCTCAATTTAATAATCAGTAAGTGATGATGAATGTGGCTATTGTAATACCATGCCATTTTGGTGATTTACTATTTAATAGTTGAATAACACAGAAATTTAGCTTGGATTTGGTGGAGAGTGAGTTGTCTTATGTTCCAAATTCAAGTTTCTTTCTACTTATGTAATAATACATCACATGTTTTATCCTGCTATAGAGAAAGATACAGGTATGGAGAATGGGAGTGATTAATGGGAGTGTTTCCTCTCCTGCTAGCATAAACCAGTGTAGATAGTGATTCTGCATCATCCATTTAGTCCCATGATTCCCACTCAGGTGTGAATCCTGAATCAACTGACATTGTGTGTCAATGTTCAGTGGAGATTCAGCTCTGGAAGTAGTGTTTTCCATAAATGCTTTCTTATGTTGCAAACTGGTTTTGCAGGACTGCATGTGTTCAATTAACCCACAAAGTTCTCTCTCCTGTTTTTCTGAAGTTGATAGAAAAATAATTTATTTTAGTTACAGTTGTACTCTGGCTATTCTCTATGAAGGACAGGACAGTGAGGTAAAAACTATTATAATAATCTTTCTTGCACATGAGAGTTGCTACCATAGAAGTTGTTTCAGGTGTCTTACTGTTTGTGGAATATTACATATTTAGAATATCTCTGCATGAACACTATTTCTAAGATGAGAATGAAGAAACAAGTGAGGCTGAAGAAACAATTTAGAATCTGCAATTGAAAGAGGATCCTCATGTGCAGTTAGTGTGGATCTCATCCCATTTGGCTAAACCTTCTGATAAGACTTGGCAAAATTGCATTAGCTTAATTATGTTTGGTCACTGAGCCAAATGGTTTAGAAATGAACACGTACGCCTTGTCAGAGTAAGAGGACATTGTTATAATTAGACCTTGGACAAAGCTCCAGACTCTGACTTCTGACCTAAGCCTAACCACAGATGTATCTGGGAAGCAGGAGGGGGATTGCTATGAGGAGCTGGTGTGCAGTTAGCTGGTGAGATGATGGCAACTTGTTTGTGTTGTCTGAAAGGGTAACACAGTACAACTGAAAAGAACCATGGCAGGCTGTTATATGTACTAGTTGGATTCTTTCCAAAGAGAGATTTCCCATTGATTTTTCCACTGGAGATATAGAAATATATAATTTCATGTTTCATTTTTACAATCAATTCACTTGCAAGAAGTTGAAAGGCAATAAAGCTTTCATTAGAACAAGCCCCCCAAGTTTTGTTATTTTTTTTTATTTTTTATGCCAGCTTTGTTATCAATTACCACTCAGAAAAAAAAAATGAAATATGTTCTTTAATTTGTTGCTTCTCCCCTCTCCTGCTTCATCCTTTAGAAGCAATTTTTTCCCCAGATTCAGTAATTGACAAAAAGGCAAAAGGGAGAGAAAGAAAAGGAAAAGTCTATTAATTTGGAGGCTCTCAAAAAATGTTTGTGTTTTAAACTACATCCACCAACAAAAATCAAGGCATTGTAATTAGTTCTTAAATAGCAAAAACAATGCAACTGAAGTAAATGACCCTCAGCATTCTGTGACTGTCAGACTTAATCTTTAGAAAGAAACATCATTCATTCCTTGAATGATTCAGTTCTAAAATACCTGTACTGGATTAGTCTATAGCATTCCCTAAATGTTCTTATTTTAAAATAATATTAACACGTCACCTATCTACAGTTACAGTGTTGTAGCAGTACAAAACTGCCATTTCACCCTTCTGTGTCAGTATTAATTTCCTGCATGCTGCTTATAGATGGACCTGGAAAATGCCAGTGTTAAGAGTTATGAGTTGTGCAATGGAATGATGCTTTATGAAAATGAGGCAATATGAGGTTATTTTTCATGTAAGCCCTGTGTGCGTTTTCAGAGTAGTAATAAAAACCAAGTAGCTTTGTTGTGGTTCTCAAGTATGGATCCCAAAGAATGGATGCCAATTTTGTAAAAGACACCATGGGAACAAGCACTAGCTTCTTTGTTTTTCAGCATTATGGGTGATGAAGGCCTGGAGACTGACTAGTCACCTCCTAGGTGAACCTCCTTAAAATGAATGAGTGATGAAATGTCAGTACAGGACAACCTATAGTTCCTTGTTGAGGGCAGTACTTACTCTGTAGAAAATGCTGGCTTTCAATTCCATTCATATAGTACTCATTTCCTGATGAGGTACCTCTTTTGGAGGAGTCCTTACTAAAGTCTTGACCTGAGCTTATAAAGGAAGATGTTATGGTCAGATGACTTCAATGTTTCATCCAATTTTTCTAAGGAGGATTCATTGCTGATACCCCAGAGAACTCTGGCTCTTTGATCATTGTTGAGGAAGCAAGACTCCAGATAGCAGGCCAGAACTTAGTTACAACTGAATTGATGCAAATGCAGTTATATTGCATATAAATCAGGTTTGATTCTTTGATTTGAGTTCCCTCCAAAACAAAGTTTTGTCAGACAGATTCAGAGCTCATCCATTATTAGATTACCTTTTTGGTCATTTCACTCAGAGTAGTCCCTGAGAAGATGGTCTGTGTGGAAACGTTTGGGTTTTTTTCCGAGACTCTCTTGTGAAATCTTAAAAGAACTGAATCTCTTAAGTCTCCACCACTGAGAAGAAACAGAAGTTGCCATGCATATAATTGTATTAGATCTGAGGGCATTTTGTTTTTGCTGACTGAATCAGTGTCAGAGACCAGTTCCAGGGTTATGTTGGCTTTTGGTGTCTCCTAGTAAGAATCCAATGTTCTTTACGGTGTGTTTTTGAAGTCAGCATCACCCTACTCTTGTGAGTCACTGAATCACAGAATGTTAGGGGTTGGAAGGGGCCTAGAAGATATCTAGTCCAACCACCCTGCCAGAGCAGAACTACCTAGACCAAGTCACAAAGAATCTTCCCTGACCAGGAATCAAACCCGGGCCCTGGCAGTGAGAGCACTGAACCCTAACCACTAGACCAGTATGCTGAGGCACATCACCCATTGCAGAGTTGTCATGGAGAGAAAAGGAAAGTGGGCATGCCAGAAGACAGTGCTTGTTACAAGCTCACTTTCCTTTCATCTGTGTGAGAGTTGCAGCTGATGTCCTTCCAGTGCATAAGAGAAGGTACTAAGTAAGCACAAATCAGGGCAGGTTATTCCTTCAAAGCACATAGTGTCACAAGGGTAGAGGACTGGGTGCTTTGGCTTTTTATGTTGTTTTTTGGGTTGTTTTTTTTTTTAGCAATCAGCCCTCATGCTGATTGCTACACAAAAAGTCACCGCAGAGCTTCTGGCTGTGTGCAGTATGCTAAGTCCCACTATGCAGCTGCTGTCCTAAAGGTACTTTTTCCTAGCACAGCTACTGTAAGTCTCTATGAGAGCTCAAAGCAGCCTTGTTCTGGCAAGTGAACAGATACTGTGGGGCAGGTTAGGGCAGCAGCTGCTCTGATGACAAAGCTCAGCTGTGTTGCTGCTGATACAGCATCCAGAATCCAGTGGTCCAGTTCACCTGCCACCTCCCTCCCTGCTGCCTTGCCCAATGCCCAGGAAGCTGACCTTCACAACAAACTTTAATTATTTACTCTCTAAGGATATGGCTTATTCTGCAGATTAAGTGAAAAAAGTTAAGTCCTTAAAAAATAAAACACAAATAAGCCCCTGAGCTGTCAAACAACAAGTCCCTTAAAAGGGCAAAATATGCAGCTCTTTGTGGACTGCACAGATCCCTCCTTTCAAACTGCTGGCAGGAGACTTCCTGTTTGGATGGGCCGCTCACAGACGGTGTTGTGTGCTGAAATCAGTCACTTCAGAGCTCCTCCTTCAGGCCTCCATTTGCCTCCCTTTACACTTCTGATACCAACGCCCCTTGAGCCTGGGTCCTGTCAAGATGGGATCTGGCAGCTCAAATGTAAATCTGAAAGAATGCATTAACACTGTGTGATTTCTCTTCTGGATATATAAAGCAGCCCAAACTAGGTACGTGTGTTTGAAAAAGGAATAGACAAAATGGTCCTACTGCGATAATCTTGGCCATAAAGGGAGAAGTGAGCGTTTGGTGGTATGGTTCCAGTGTGGAGGAAAACTGATTGTTGTTGAAAACATCATTGTTTGGTTTATGTTGTCCAAATTAGATACCTTTGGAGGTTTTTTCCACTTTTTCTGGATAAATTCTCCAGTATATGCTTTTTAATTCTGATACTTTGGTTCCTCTACTGTAGTAGTGAGAGAAAGGCCAATACTGGTATATTCAATGGTAGCGTTCAACCTTGGCTATTGAGCATAACTTATAAATCTACCTTTTGGGAAATCCCACTTTGAGTTTGTAAAACCTTTTCAGAAACTTTGAGAGAAGTGATTTGACACTGCCATACAATAACATGTTATATTAAAGTTTAGCTGTCTTGTCAAGCTTGAGTGCATATCTTGCTCTTTTGAGTCTCAGAGCCTTCTGTTCTCCTGCAGCTGTTATACCAGTGATAGCCACTCTAACTGCACAGAGCTGTGCAGATCCAACAGTCTTATCATTTAATGACTGTTCATTTTGTTTTGGTTTGTTTTTTTCCCGCAGAACATGATCAGAAGATAGCATCATACACCATGATCATGGCCCCCCGGAAGAGGAATCGTCATGCCTTGGGGTTTCTTTGCTGTTTTGGGGGTAGTGACCTCCCTGAAATCAACCTCAAGGACAATAACCCCCTGCAGTTCCTTGAGTTTTCTGTCCCAATCCCACCAGCAGAAGAGCTCAATGCCAGGTTCTCTGAACTTGTGGTAAGTTTCTGCTATCATATTGAAATATTTTTAGAGGGTGGATTAAATCCTTCAAGTGCCCCTTTCAAAGGAGGAGTAAAGGGACTTAAGGGACTTACCAATGATAGGAAAAGACTTCTGTTATGTTTTGGTTTGTTTGTTTTTAATTCTTTTATGACCAGTTCCTTGGTGGGAGAAAGGCAACAAATGACAGGATGGATGACGCTTATTTATCCTTACAGCACTATGCAATTCTCCAGGAGTAGTATTGAGCATATTAGAAAGAACTTTTTAAGTTCTCTAGAGAATGAATCCCTGACAGTCAGTTTCTTGTTAACAACTTTAGGATAAAATCTTCAGAATAATGAAGTACAGTGGAAAATCTTAAGATTTGGTGGTCTATAAAATAAGGACTATCCTGTTCTCTTGATCAGTAACATTCTACTGATGAGGTAGAAGAATCAGGTGACTGGTAATTAGGTTTCATCAGCCAGCTTCCCTTGAACCATGAAAAGGTGCTGTTGCAGCAACAAACATAAACAGGAAGAGAATCAGTTATTTCAGATGAACTTTGTCATTTGCTTATGTGGTAAATATTGTGGATTCCAGTAGTAGGCACTTGCTATTCATGCTTGGCATCAAATGATCCTGTCTTTGCCCTCTTGTTCATCCCATGTGTAAAACACAGGCAGAGGTCATAGGGCTGTGCTGTTTTGCAATCTGTATCATAAAGGTGGTGCCTGTTTGATGCAGTTGATTAACTATCTCATTACCTCTTTGAGATTGGATTATGTAAAGTGAGGTACCTATAAGTGTATATATGCCAGAGTGGTGCTAATTAGATGAAGTACAGAACTGAAAAAAATAGATCTCAGAATCAGAGGAACTGCCAGTAATATTTCTACATTACACTTAGAACATTGTATCAGGAAGGTCTTGTCCACTACCATGGCTTCAAAGTGCTATAGCAATAAAAATAGCCTTATAGTTTGAGTATGCAAATGGAGGTTAACCTATGAACAACTATAGTATATTGTACCAAATAGAGGGACAATCTAGCCCAGGCTCCCTACTTCAAGATAGGGTGAAAAGCAGATGCCTATGGAAAAGTACAAGATGTGACAATAGGGTGGTCTTTTCCACAATATTGTCTAACTCTCTAAGAATTTTCAGCTCAAGGACTTCCTCAGTCAAAGTTGCTTTCTATGTACGTAGTGAATTGGTATGGATTTCTTTTCCATTAGGTGTTTCCACCTTCCCTAGCATCTATGACAATTTGTTAGCATTTCAGTGTTCTATGCCAGGAGTAGGGGAAGGAGTCATTAGAATTTGTGGCTGTTTCAGGTAGAATAGAGTGTGCAACAGAAGAGAGTCTACCTGCTTCTGACTAAGTAGCAGATGAGGTATCTCATTTTACAAAGATATCTTGCAAAATCCTGGTCTATTTTTAAGTCAGCTTGCATCCTGTGTGAGACTACTCAAATTCCTCTAGGAAAGTTCAACTTACTGACTGTGGAGAATTCTGCTTGGTGACAGGTATCTTTCCTAAGTATAATCTGTAATCTGCTCTGCTGTCAATTTATTTCTGGAGGCTGCTTAAGTATTGGTCTTCTCATGCAAAGCTTTAATTGCTGTATCAAAGTTCACCTCTCTCCAGCACCAAGATCCATTGAAGCATTCAATCCAGCCTTCCTGCAGATGTCAATGACAGATGTGCTTTGGTCCTGAATTTGGCTTGCTAAAACTTGAACTTGTTTATCTTTTGGGTCATAGTGAAAGTTCTGTTGTAGTTGCTTCTGGACTTTTACTTATTGAGAAGTGTATCAGTTTATTTTGTGGTGGTGTTAAGGGTGCTTTTAGATTTTTGTTTTATGCCTGGCAAATACTGTTGTTCCATCTGCTTGTAGCAGAACAGCTTACAGATGGGTTATGGAAGGAGGCCTATTAAACAGTATGATTTATAATGTTTTTAGTGCAAAATTTAATGACAAGTATACATGATGATCTGCAAAAAACTTTGGCCCCAGAAGTTTGTGAGCTGTTGGTCTCTGCTGTAACTTATTAAATGTGCTGACAGCCTGTAACTGGCATATATGGTTCAAACAAATAAAGCCATTGAAATGAAAATAGATCATATGTTCTTATATTTAATTCTAATAATCTAGCCATCATTACTAAACGAGTGAGCTGAAAGACAGAAGTGCAGGAGGTTAATGGTATATATCACACATTTTTATAAAGGATTCAGATGGGATGGTGATGCATGTCCATAGGAGTTCCTGGGTGGGCAAGTAACATGAGAGCAGTAAGGACTTAATGAGGGGAGAACCTGGGCTAGAAACTGGGCTGGTAGAATGCAGAGTTTGCCTAGAAGGGCTAGTTTGTTCACAAGTCCATATTAATGCATGTTCTGCGAGACACTAAAATAAAACATGCTACATCTGTATTGACAGCTCAGATTTTAATTGGATTAGAAAGATTCAGTCTGTAAATGTGCCAGTGTAAAGCAGCGACCTGGAAGTGCCTGGGAGGACTCTGTGCTGTGTACTAGCCTCCCTGCTGCTTATCCGTTAAGGCCTAGTCTGGGTGCACTTGTACTATATAAAAACCAGATTTGAGTGTAAAGCCTTTTGACCCAAATCCCCAAGAGAAATGATGACACCAACATCATCTGAGATCTTTACTGAGAAGAGCATTTATGTTGGCTCCCTGAAGCGGGCCCAGGGGCTATAGCCCCATCTTGCCATCTGCTCTACAAAGGATATAATGAAACATTGGTGTGGTTGAATGAATTTTTAAAAGCCTTATTTTTCCCCTTGTCGCAGTTAAAATCTGGGGCATTTTCCCACACAAGAATTAATGACAAGAAGAGCTAAGCCTAGCTGTGCTGGAAAAACCTCCCCTGTGATTAATTTTCCAGTCCAGTAAATGTTCAGTATCTTTCTACCTGACTTTCTGAGGAAAATGGACATTTTGAGAGCCAGATGTCTTCTCTTGTTCTTTTGGTCTTTAAATTACTATTATGAAAAGTGAATTTGAAGATGTGTGTTTTGCATGAGGAGGAGTTAGGAATGTGTTGGGACCTTTATTTGTGATGGAGTCACAAGATTCCTCCAGAGCTTGCAAATTTGCTTGTTCAGACATCAGGCTGAGGCAAGTATACACTTAAGGGCTTCTCTTTTGGGGAATGCACCCACACCAACTGAGTAATGGTAGCTCCCTAACTGAACTCTGACCAAGGCAGTGGTTGACAGATGACAAGCTGGTGCTGATTTCAGCTGAAATGTCTGCTTTTGATGCCATCCAACCAGAAAAACAGTTCTAGGATAGATCCCAGGCATTTATTCTACTTGAAACTGTATGCTGTGTTTAGGCCTTGTCTCTTCAATTAGAAAATGAAAACAGACAAGGTTACTCCTGATAATGTGCCAAATTCAATCTTGATTTTTTCATTGGGAACATGTGCAGGGAGTAGATCTGAATGAAGACCATAGCTCAGGGTGATTTGATATGAATTTTGGGGCAGAAAATGTACTAGCTCTCAGGCTATTTGATGGTAGTGATCACTCTGGGACTAATGCTGTGGTAATAATACAGGTAAGTCCTTATCAGAAGTCTAGGTGCACAAGACACAATGCATACAAGGCTTGCACCTCAAAGGGCTACTTTAATGCACCCAACTGAAAGATAGCATCTCTCTTTCAATGAACAGACAAGGAAGACACTAGGGTGTGTGGAGTGGTCTTGTATCCCATAAATTATAAAACTGGCCATACCTGACCATCAAGGCTGTTCTAGCCAGCGTAATTTCTTCTTTTTATTACTCAGACTCTTTTCTTAGCTGGCACTCTCTATACTACTATAGTATACTGAGTATACTGAATGTACACTAGCTAGTGAAGCTGCTGAAGTTGGTCTGTTTAGCAGGTGCCAAGCTGGTTTCGTGCCTCCTGGCAAAAATGGCTGTGCTAGGCACGTGTTATTCCTTGTACAAATTTGACTAAACAGGAACTGCAGAATAATCTGGAAGAACTATTGCAAGGGATGAGGGAAACAATTTGTCATGAAAAATGTCCTTGTTTACATTTGTTAACAGTGGTGGGAATTCTTATTCCTTTTGTTCAGTCCTGGACTCTCCTTGTTGATTAAGGGTGGTGTCCTGCTTGAAACTAATGATTTTGCCATCTAGATCTTTTTTACACCAGCAACCTGTTCTCAGGTGTGAACTCAGACCATACCAAGAAGGGTAACTTAAATGCTGCAAATTCAGGGAAAGCAGAGAAATGTAGTGCTAGCACAGATGAATGAGCAGTGTAAAGAGCTCCTGCCTTTATTGTTTCTCTTTTTGTTTCTTTTGTTAGTGGCTCTGTTGATATGGTCATGGTATTTGAGAAGATAGAGTTCAAGATTTTCTATTTTAGAATGGAAGGTCAATGGTGAAGAAGTGGAGTTGTCTCTTGAGTTTCTGTTTTCAAAGCTGATCATTCAAACTTGGAGACACATTATAGTGTCCTTGATTGAGTTACCTGCACCACATAAGAGTCAAACTGGGAAAGATTTGAGAAATGGTTCCTGTTGCTCCTTAGTCTTGGCTGCCTTTGAAGCATTCTGGTATTTACCTCATGTGGGACATTTACTGGATTCTCCTGTCTATCTATTTTGTTTGTTTGTTTTTGAAGTGTTTTTGTTTGAGGGGGATGTGGTTTTCAATTGGTTGGGTTTTTTTTCTTTTTTTTTTTCCACTCAGAGTCCCTAAATAAGGGGTTTTGTTGACTTTATAGGTGCACAAAAGCTTTTTAACTGTACTATTATTCACCGTTCTCCCAGGCTTTTCCACTTATGCCACTAAAACTGTTTGTTAAGTTATATGATTTACTAAGTCACATGATTTACAGTCAGGGAGCAATAAATATTTGTGAAATCTCTGCTTTTGAAAACTTCAGAATTATCCAGCATCTCTTTTGGTCTGCCTCTGTGCTGCTTCTCAGACATTGAAATGACAGCGCTGTATGAGAGCCCATCATTCTTATGTTGCTGAAAGAGTTATGTTGCTGCTTGGGTGAGGCAACATACAGTCTTCTCTCATTGTCTATGAAGAGATCTAATATTCTGACCCTACTGTGAAACCATAGCTTTTGTTGTAGACAAGATGCTATGTGTTCCTGCACAATGTGACCACTTGAAATAAAAAATGTTATTTTCCCTTGTAGTATTGCCTGAGTGCAATGAAATGAAGAGAAAGCAAAGTGCTGAATTAATTAATCTGTCCTTCCTTAGGATCAAGCACCTTCAGTGTGTTCAAACCATGCTGGCAACATGATTGAAACCTTAACTTTGGTTTATGTCTGCAGTGCACTGTAACACCAACCACAAGAACATGGAACGCTGCCCTTTCCTAACATAACCTAAATGAAAATTTTAGTCTCTCACCTTGTCACCTCTGATCCCATGATATTTAGTAATGGCTTCCAAGACATGACGGTTGGCTTAGTTTCTGAATTAATTATGGCTAGTCCAGGAATCTATCTGGAAGGAATGGCAGTGACTATAAGAGTAAAATAGAGAAAATTAGGATTATGTTATTTTTTCTTTCTTCAGTCTCCTTGGAATAAGAGCTATGTACCCATGGGAGTACTCATGAAGGTGAAAAATATGAGGAGGAGATGCAGCAGGAGAGTCCAAGTAGCAGAGGCAGCAGCTTGGTAACCTCTGAATACTCAGATAATTTCTGTGACTACTAGAATTTTTATTCTCTTGTGCCACCTGAGGATGCCATTTCTTGGCAACATGCCAAGAATTTAAATGTGATTAAATACTGTTATTAATACACGACACCTGTTTGGGATTTACATTTAGGTATGTTGCCAAGATGTGAGTAGTTCAGTTTCAAATTATCAGTCTTTTTTTTTTTTTTTTCCTTATTATCTTCTGGGATTATTTTTACTAAAGGGATTTAATTTCTGTGTCATTTGCTCTGCATGTAAGTCATAGTTTCAGAATGCACCTCTGACAGGCCTATGGCTCTGAGTTGTTGACTGATGCAAATTTCTCCGCAACCATGATTTAAAAGTGCCTCTATACTGTTCTGCCCATAAGAGGAAGTTCTTTTATTCCCTGTGCCCATCCCATCTGTGTTTTTCTGTAATGAATGATTGTACTTAATCAGCCAGGAAGGTTGTGTAGTGCCAAATCCAATCAAGACCTGGAGAGGTCCTCCATTTTTATTTGTATATTATATATATACAGTCAGAGCTTATATATATATATAAAAGCTCTGACTCCAGCAAGCTAGGAGTCTTTGGTGGCCTTGCCTCAGTGGAGGCTCCCCACCACAATTATTGTTTCCTTTCTTGCACTTAATGAGAATGCAATAGTGGAAACTGTAAGAAAATACTGATGATGAAACTAATCTGAATTTTTCATGACTGCAGGATCTTATCCAGGAATATGACTTAGCATCACCATATGACTAGAAGACACTGTTTCTGAAGGCAGGTAAAAAAGCGAAGCTTTGAGGCAGCAGATTGCTTTCTTCCCTTACGGGGACCAGGCCAAAAAAGTTTTCCATTCTCTTGGGTTATTTTATAGTTATTAGGGTAACATTTTTCATGCACTAAGATACACTGGTCTTCCATTGTAATAATGACAAAAGTACTGGGTAGCTTAAGATTTCCAAAGCAATTAGATAACTGAG